>CM035815.1:41031892-41046892 GCA_020458035.1 Magallana ariakensis | reverse complement strand
AAATCTTTAAAAATTTTCTTCTCAGAAACTAATCAGCCAGGTGATTCTTTAAAATTGTTTAGACTTTGGCCCCTTGATGATTCTTGGGCCTCACAAGGGGTTCAGAGTTTGATTTAGGTTTATATCCTATACATAAACAATTGTTTAGGATCTTTTTGAGAACTGCAATGCTCAACATGTGTTATGACTATAAAATCATCCTGTTAGAAAAGGGACTAATGATAATAAAAATAAGAATATCCAGGGGGGAAAATGGATTTTCATTTATACAGGATCTACATGTATTATACTACATTGTCAAGATAGTTTGTATTATGACTCCTTTAAGCTGATTTCATCATACCTATTGTTCCTCAGGTGAGCGATGTGGCCCATGGGCCTCTTGTAATTTTATTGCAAGATTTGCAAAGGGAAATGACAAAATTTTCAAATTGTAACTAAAATTTTAACAAGATGCACAGGGGCACATCACTCATCTGAACAACAATAGCCATATTAACTCTGATCAAATCAAAATCAAAATTTCTGGAAAATTTAGTAGAATAGATATTGTTAAAAAAGATTTTCATATTTCTCTCCACACATTCTTATGTTAAACACCAAGTTACATTTGTTTCAGTATTTTTAGAAGAAGGATTTTAAATATTTCTCTTCCACCCCCCCCCCACCCCAACATTGTAGTGCGCAATCCAATCTTATTAAAATTAGACACTCTGAATCTGCTATTTAGATTGTGGGCCATCCTACCTCCCAAAGATCATTTAAATCAAAAGTAAAAAATGTGAAAATTTTACAGACAGACGCCAAACAAAAAGTGATCAGTAAAGCTCATTTGAACATTTAGATCAGGTGAGCTTAAAATAAGTCATTCCCCTTTTCAACTTTGCAAAAAAATGAATCACCTGATGCTGCAGTGCATTAATCTTTTTTGGCCTTATTTACTGTTTAAGGTAAAATTTAAAAATACAATAAGAAAATCAAATCATGCAGTAATGCTTATAAAATTGACCTAGGTATATCATTTAAGGTGGTATGTGACATCTCCATATTGTGACATAATACCTATCAAAATAAACAATAAAATCAAGTCTAATTTTATAATTATTTTCTTTCCAAACTTTGTAACCTAACAGCATAGCGCAAGGAATTGGAGCATTAACTACGAATCTGTAAGCCATGAGCTTGAAATCCGCTAAACCTTTTATAACTTTTACCTTTCAAAAAATCAAAAAATTGTAAAACATATTTTTGGACCAAATATTGTAAAATTCTAAAACAGTGAAATTATTTGAATTAAAATTTACACTTATCCACATAAATATCAACAGGTGTTCCATACCACCTTAAAATGCATTTTCTTTAATAGTCAGTATTCTTGCTATATAAGCATCAGTCTTTTAATCTTTAAATAGAGCAATTCTTGCCTGATGGTAGAGATCAAGCTGGTGATTGATGAAGGTAGTTCTATTTCACATAATTTTGTCCATCCAGATATCTGTATGCGTACAATAAAGATACATTAATTAATGTACATGCATGCAGATCAATCTTCAAGCAAAGTTTTCTCTAATACCAGTGCTCTTAATGTACAATTGTTAGTGCATATAGGTAAATGCATGTACCCTGAACAAATATATCATCTACTAATTCAAAGGCGTGTTCAGCAGAGCGAGCACTCGCCAAAATTTCCTATACCTGCAACACAAATTTTGGCGCGCGCTCGCTTTGTTGAACAGGCCTCAGAACTTTAGGTAAAAAGTACTAGGTATGTCTCTTGATTGAGATTGATGCAAATATCATTTTACATATGAAATTTTCTGTGTACTTTACAACTTCAGCACATTCACTGTTTTCTATTACATGGTCTTTGATTCATTACTTGCCTCTGCACAAGCTTTCAGACTGCCTCCTCTAAATCCCTGGGGAAAAAATGACATACTCAATCTTTCAAAGTAACAATATCAATCATTTAATACATGGATTATAAGACTTTTCATCTGGAAGAAAGTTTTATACTGTTGATATTTATCATTACATTTTGCTTATAAATTGATATTAAAATCAGTGACTGCATAAATTTTTTTCACCCACTACAAATTTCTAATTCTTATAATACAGCATGTGTTTTTAATGTGTCACAGTCAGAAAAAGAAATCTGATCCTGTTGCTTGTTAATGGGTTGGTTTGCCAAGGTGACCACTCAAATCGCAACAATTATAATAAATAACAATCACCATAATTCACTCCAGCTCAAGAACCTGCCCTAAGTACTAACACTTACCAAACCAATCTGTTCCAGAGGTTAACAGTTACTAATAGACTCTTAAATTTTAATGAACTGTTGCACTAGAAGAGCTTTAAAAAAAAGTGAGATCTTATTTCTGGCCATTATGAATCTTTGTTTTACTGTTTTCGTGCAGACTCAAGCCTTTTAAACACAAACCATTTACTCATATTGCAAATTCCATCACTGAAGAGTTCTGAATCCATTTCATTCTATTTGCATGAGCACACAAAGATAAGGTTCTATACAATAAATGCAAAAGATAGTTCAACAAATGTAATTACATAAAACTTAATAAAATGTACATAAATATTTGCTTACTAAAAGGTCATGTAGATTTTTTTCAGGATCGTTGGCGTGACATTTCTTGATGAGACAACGCAGAGAAGAGCAAAGTCCCGATCGAATCACTGGGTCATCACTGACCACAGGAAGGTCGCAGCGGTAAGGACACGAATGTTTATCAGTAAAGGTGTGCTTAGTGGCCAACAGGGCAGCAAAGCTCACACTGACACATTCTGATGCACTTGTTTCCTCGTCCACAAACACCAACTCAAAGAGGTTACAGTCACAGTAGTGGACCAGGAACAGAACTGCTGCTGAGGGGAGGGGGAGCAAGATCTGGGTGCCAGCATTGTTACGGCGACCAGATATGTAAACCAAAGTCCTGGTCAAACTCATCTCTCATCTACAATAAAAAAAAAAGCAATCCCAGATCAACTCAAATACAATTAACATGATTAAAAAAAAAAAGAAATCAGAAATCTCATTTTAATTGACACATATGGGTTTTAAGTTACTGTAAGTCACCATGTTCACTAAAATGCTTAGCCAATACATTGTATATGCCATGCACTGGGATATGCTATCAAATAGAATTGAAATAGAATATAGGCTACAAAGTTGTACAATGAAATTTGAAAGACAAAGCAAGTAGCTATATTTTTACGACTTGTCACTCAATTAGCTATAGAACTGAATAGCGCCAGAGAAAAAATTTGTAAGAATACATGATACTCAATTAGACTTATGAAAAATTTATCTTTAACTGAGAAACAATTAATGCTTAACACATTCTTATGACATAAATGAAGATGAATTTCAGTCTCAAAATATCCTGTCTTTAAAAAATAATGGCCAATTAATACAATGTATTCAGCATTTTCATTTCAGTATACATCTAGGTATGCTCTTGTTCAATTAAAATGAAATAGGAAGATAAAATGTGATTGTTCTTGTGAAATATGGCTTCTAATCCCTTTGTGGGAAGTTACAAGCTGTAAAGACCTTGGTTCAAGAGTAATGTACATAATTTTGCCCAAATGTTTAATATATACATTAATAGTCTATATAAATATTTATTTTTGTTCAAAGCATATGACCCTCATTTTATGATGAAAATGTGTCTTGGTATATGGTATATTCAGGGACGTATATACTAAGTATATACGTCCCTGGTATATTAACTCATAATTTTATCACATCTAAGATTTAAGTTATTTTATTTTGTGACAGTGAGTATAAAACACATCAGAAAAATAAATATATTCAAAAATCATTTATAACATCTCATGTTTAAAACATTTTATGAGTTAACATTATTTCTCTGAATGCAAACCAATGCTATAATGTTATAGTGTGCGTTAACTCTACATAGATACATAGTTTACACATCATGAAAAAATTAAAATATTTAAGTAACACCGCAATACATACTTTATGATAAAGTGAAAGTAGACTATTTTCATAAGCAAAGCTAGAATTTCCCCCGAGACCTAATGTACTATACACGGTTTGTTTCACTGTACAATTCATTTATCACCGAATATCATTTTGATACATGTTTCTATTGACTTCAAAGATCGGCTAATTTTCTAAAATCGATACTAACATGCCGATCCAAGAATCTGATATGTGCGCCATGTGTTCTTCAGTACATTTTCCCGGTTAATAGGTCAGTTCGCGTGTGCCGTCACTCCGTCGCCAGTGCCCTGACGTCACAGCATCAGAGCGCAGGCGCTTTTCATTCATAAATAACCTGCCGCTTCAACAAAATAGTTCAAGTAAGTAAGTTTAATTTTATACAGTTGTAAATTAATATTTTAGATGTTTTTAATTGTGCAATCAGACAGATGTTTTTCAATAGTTTTATTTTATTTCTGATATAAAATACGATTTATTTATTCTTCTACTACTGAAAAGGAAGTCAATTTTCTTCCGGAAAGCGTATTAATTTTAGAATGATAAGTTGGTAAATCGGTTTCTCGTCGTTCTGTCGCCTATCCATAATACCGTTAATTTTCATCGCCTAATAGGATAGTAGATTGATGGAAAGTAACAATTATCAGTTAATTATTTACAAGGATCTTTAAGAAGATTTTGATATTGATCCAAGAGGTAAAGGCCAAGATCTTTTTGTTTCAGATTTGTGTGCCCCAGAGCATTCAAGTTGTGTCCATGTTTTTGTTTTTGTTACACATGCCCAAAATGTATGATGACCATGCAGAAATTTTGACCGAAAAAAATCTTACTTGCCGTATTCATTATGCAACTTACCAAGATTTTTTTTTTTGAAATCATGCATGATATTGCTAAATTTCATAAATTATTTGGTTTTTGAAATTAAAGGTACTCGAGGTTTGACCTAATTATCAACATGTAAATAAAGAAAATATAAGATTCCAGGGAGTGCCTTACCTTCATAATGATTCATCAACAATTTTATGATTTTGGGCTTGGCTTTGAATGTTGAATATACTTCAGAAATGTACAGTAAAAAACTTGAATTTATTTATTTTATAGGTGATTGTGTACTTTGGGATGAGTTCCCCCATGTCCAGTTTAAACAGTTTATTCTCATTCACAAGTCCTGCTGTCAAAAGGCTTCTTGGTTGGAAGCAAGGAGACGAGGAGGAAAAATGGGCTGAAAAGGCTGTGGACTCTTTGGTTAAGAAACTAAAGAAAAAGAAGGGGGCCTTGGAGGAACTGGAAAAGGCCTTAAGTTGTCCAGGACAACCTAGCAAGTGTGTTACAATTCCACGCTCACTGGATGGTCGATTACAGGTGTCGCACAGGAAAGGACTGCCACATGTCATATACTGCAGGGTGTGGCGATGGCCAGATTTACAAAGTCATCACGAGTTAAAACCTTTAGATATATGTGAATACCCATTTAGTGCTAAACAGAAAGAAGTTTGCATCAATCCCTACCATTATAAAAGGGTTGAAAGTCCAGGTACAATTGAACATTGATTTTACTGTATTGTATGAATATTTTGCATCACACAATTTATGATTATCTTATTAAGGTACTTAGCTTGCACTTACTCCTGTTAATCTTTCATATAAACTTACCTATTTGTATTTATTGCAGTGCTACCACCAGTTCTTGTTCCACGCTACAGTGAGTTTCCTGCCAGTCATGGATCACCACCATCATTGCCCCCATTCCAACAGGCCCCAGAACCAGCAATGCCACAAAACATCAGCTTCGACCCTAATGGCTTTCACCCATCCCAGGGACCCAATTCTCCGGCTAGCTCAGGGCCAGGCAGTCCATATGGTTTACCAGGTAATCAAGCCTCCTTAGGTACATCTAGATGCAAAACAAGAGGGATGCTATGAATCAGGATTTTTTGAATTTATTTGTGTTTCAAAATATTTGGTTAAGCTTCTTTTTTCTGCTTTGAGTCCAAGTAAGTTAATTTAGGTCGATCAATATTTCTCATTATCAACGATAAAAAGTATTCGTTGCTTCATTTAATTCTTTACCAAAGGATAACAATCTAATTTTGATAAGAGATAGAACATGTAATTCTATGATAAACATCTCTTTAATACTGTATACAGGGTTATTTGCGCCCTGTGTTATTTTCGCCCTTCTAAATTCGAAAATAAAACGGGGGCGAATATTTCCCTGTATGCAGAATGTAGATGACATGGTTCAGCATAAACAAGGTTGGGTTGTATTGTCGTGTTTTTCTGAGGCAAATTATGTATAGCCGTTCTCTCCTAATTGCTGCTATTTTAGTTGTTGATGCATTGTGTAAGTTTAGATTTCAATGAAACTTCAGGTAGGTGCATTGAATTTAACACCAAAAAAATCTTGGTGCCCAGAAATTTATTGAATTAGATAATTTTGTGCCATATAAAATGACTGACAGATTCAATCTGATAAGAAGATTGTAAAGACAAATAAACTGTAAATGAAAAAGAAGTTGAAACCTAAGAATTATATTGGGGGGAAAATCCCATAGGATTACAAAAAGTTTTATTTAAGCATCATTGCTTAAATGGTTGAATTGCAGAACTAACCCTTTTGCAGTAACTGCGGCACTGCTCTTTTGCAGGAAAAATTTGTATAGTTTGTGAAGTTCTAGTTGGAAGATATTAGAAAGACATAAATCAAATCAGTCAGTGTTTCGACATATTTCACCAAACTGTGTCATTTTGCCCTGCAAAAGAGCTGTACCCCAGTTACTGTGAAGGGATATAATGTCATTGACTTGCTTGTTTTATTATCCATATTAAGCCATAGTCTTCTTGGTCTTTTCAATGCATTAAGTACCATGTTCATCATTTCATGTATGTTTTAAGAATTACTGCACAAAATTTGCCTTTCTGTGCATTGAAAAAATAAAATGAAAGTAAACTGCTCTCAATTGAATTTAAAAAGGGCTAATGTTAGTGTCAGTATCCTGTCTATATCAAACATGGTTTTTTTTGCTTTGGGGAAATGTGTCAGACTGTTGTCATGAAGGAATGGTTATTAAAGGGAAATTTGCTAATCAGATTAGCAAAAAAGATGCAAGTCCTATATCTATGTAACTAAATATTCCCTTTTTTTTTATGAGAACATAATAATTTTTATGAAGAAAAGTACAAGGGAAAAAACGGTATTGTTAGAGAATTGCCTTTATATTATTAGATTTTCTGTAAATGCCAGTTGTTAGGGTTTAAGCGAACCTCATTGTGTGATAATGTGTTAGACTTTTGTGTTTGAGCACTTTTTTATATAAGTGTGAAAGTAACTTGATTAAGTGTAAAAGTATTTTCTCTTCATTTGTCTAACAAAGATAACTTTTTATTCTGATAATGAAAAGCATTTTTTGTGGTATTCATTGTTTGTGTGTTTTTTTTTCTTTTGAAATTATTTTTTGTTTTAACTTTCTTTATTCTATCCTATTTTATTTTTTCTGTGTATCGACAGCGGGCACACCACCACCAGCGTACCAGCCGCACGACGACAATGCCAACATGAATAATCAAAATAGGAACAACCACCCGCGACCCCACCATACACCGATGGACACCCTGCCAACACCTTCTCATGGAAACAGAGTAGCAGGTAAGCTTCGTTATATATTCAATTTCACTAAAATGCTTCAACACTGGCTAACATGTTTATACCATATGATGCTTACTAGTACTCCTGACAAAGTCACAATCAAATCATATCATTAGATTTGAGACTTTTTAGGTGTTTTTGCAACTAAAATTTGTTATGTTTCCATCTAACTATTGTATTGAACCCTATACAATCCAGTTTTTAAAAAATATATCATCCAGGAAATGTATGATACCTCTTTAGTCGAGCCATTTTGTGATATGTCGTTCAGCTTTGATAAATTGTACTTGCTATTCAAAATTTGTTTTATATCCTTAAATACATGTTGCACTTATAATGATAAATTGCTCGATATCTGACTATTTGCATGTAAAATCTGACATGTTTGATTTGCATGAATGTCAATAATTTGCAGACCTGCAGCCAGTGACATACCAGGAGCCCCAGTTCTGGTGCTCCATCGTGTATTACGAGCTGAATAACCGGGTGGGGGAGGCCTTCCATGCCTCACAGACCAGCATCGTGGTGGACGGCTTCACCGATCCTTCCAACAACGCCGACAGATTCTGTCTGGGTCTACTGTCAAACGTCAACCGCAACTCTACTATAGAAAACACCAGGCGCCACATCAGTAAAGGTATCATTCCACCATTTGAATGGATTTCATTAGAAAAAAAAAATAACCCAAAGAAATGATAAAAGAGCAGTAAAAATTTTGAATGACCTAAAATGACTGTGAACAAAACTATACCTGCAAGTAGTTACATGTATTTGTGTTGTTTATTATAGGTGTGCATTTGTATTACGTGGGAGGAGAGGTGTTTGCAGAGTGCCTGAGTGACTCCAGTATATTTGTCCAGAGCCGTAACTGCAACTACCACCATGGATTTCACCCAACCACAGTCTGCAAGATTCCTCCGGGCTGCAGCCTGAAGATATTCAACAACCAGGAATTCGCAGCCCTCCTCAGTCAGTCTGTCAACCACGGCTTTGAGGCTGTCTACGAACTCACTAAAATGTGCACTATACGGATGAGCTTTGTCAAGGGCTGGGGGGCCGAGTACCACCGCCAGGATGTGACTAGCACCCCCTGCTGGATAGAGATTCATTTGAATGGCCCTCTGCAGTGGCTGGACAAAGTTTTGACTCAAATGGGATCTCCTCATAATCCCATCTCATCCGTTTCTTGATCGTCAGCCCTCCATCTCTTTCAAAAACCAATCGATCTCGAGGCCAAAATTTATCACCGGTCACTCAGTGTTGTATTGTACATCGAATTGTCGAGCTAAAAAAAAATATGAACATTTTGCCCAACCAGAATTATGAATGAAATAGTATTTGATATGTATGTGTAATATACTTCATTGTATACAAAGGAGCAGTTGTCCTTGCATTCCAAATGAGTTAGTGCTTTGTTTATCTAAATTGCCTACATTGTCAGCTGTATTAGTGTATCAAGTATGAGGCCGTATTGCTTTTAAGGGTAAAACAGAGTAAGTTAAGCATACATTTTTCCTTAAAAAGGCTGAACTATGTTTGTTGTGGTGAAACCAAGCTCACATCACCAGTGGCAAGATAGGGAACTGCAAAATAAATTATTTGAAATGTACGACAATATACCGCTGTGTAGATATTATATATTCAGCAGATTTTGTGCATGTCTTCATGTTGTTAATTCAGTGGATGTAAATATTGTGCTACTTTAATATTCTTATTGTAATAATTACTAACACAATTTTTTTGACACAAAAAAATTTATATGCTTAGAGAATAGTTATGGATAGTGAGAGAAAAGATTATTATAAAATCTGAGTTGAGCATGCAAAATTTTTTGGGAATATTTCATGCTTGCATGTGAGAATTGTAAGCTATGTTTCGAGAAGTTGTATTGTTTACTGTACTAACCCATAGCTTACTGAAAGCCTTTGTTTTGGGGCAATTCTTTGTATTTACGAGGGTGAATTGTAAAATTGACTACTGTATACAGGGAAATATTCACCCCTTTCGCCCTCGTTGTCATAGGGCGAATTCTATATCGCAAATAATATCTCTGTTAACACAACTGCATCTGGACGAATTCAAGATGGGTGGGGGGAACCGTTTGCAATTGTAAAAGGGCAAAAATAACATGGGGCGAAAATAACCCTATATACAGTAGATACTAATTAGCTTAAAAGCAAGTTGTGGTACCCTGTTTTGTGACCATGTAGTCTGGGTTTTTGTAAATGAAAGCTATGAAATGAAAACAGAAACAATTTTTATTATATATTTTGTTGCATATTGTGCATGTCTTTTATAAATATAATGTTGAAATTAAGCTGAAAGCATTTACATGTATTTATGAACTAACTTGATTATTTGACATTTGTTAAACAATTACCATAAAAAGTGCTTGATTTAAATTTAATAACAGAAAGAAAAGCTGCTGATGTGATAGAAGAATTTGTATAACATTTATTGTCACAAAATTTATATTATCCTTGTTATGTTTGTAAATATGAAAGATATAGATTAATTCATATTATTCGCTAGTCTTTAATTCTCTAACTGTAAACTGACCATTTGGATTTGCAGGATCATATGGAATGCTCCAATTTTAATATTATAGCCAAAAGAAGATGAGTTTTTATGACAAAGTTGAAGTCATTAAAAATTGGTGTGCTCAAATCATTTTGAAGTGAGGTTTCTAAGAAATATACAAAAATTGTATTAAGCTATCTTACATATGTACTTGATGAAATGTGTTGACTTTTTGTCAGATCAGTTTTCTTTTCAATTTTAACTTTTTTTTAATTATTTTGGCGATTAACTTTGCGATTAATTATTATCAGATGATTTCTGTCATGTTAAGACCTCAGGTCTTCTTTACAAAGAGTTGGAAACAACAAGAACGTTTTATACCATTGTTGAATTTTTATGAACTTATTTTATATACTTTATATATATATATATTATATGTGAAAAAATTGAAATAAAGGTTGTATTTTTTATTTTTTTAAATTTTCAAGAATGCTTTGCTGGAGAAAAAAAAGGATGAAATATTTAGTGGAAGGCTAATGATGATCATTATGCCCATTATTACTGATCTGTTAAAGAAAATGGTTGTTTTTTTTTTAATAACCTTGTTCCATGTGAATGTACATTACTTTCATTATCACATTGTGATCAAAAGGAGAAATATTCTAACAAATCAAAGTACATATTCTTGTATTTTTGTGTTACAAGAAAGCAGCCAGTCGAAGGCTAGATCTGAATTGACTGTACTGTTACAATAAGAAATAAAAGATGATATGTTATGATTGGAGTAAACATAGTTTTATTTAAACATCTCAGAATCTCTCCCCCATTCTTTGTATTGGCATAGCTTGACATCTTTAAACCATTGTATTCCATTACACAAAATGTGTCTTTATTATCATTACATGTGCAATGCATTTATGATTGAATCAGAAGGGCTTTTTTTTTCTTTTTTAGCCTTGCTATGAACAAAAAAACATCCCCGTTTACTATTTGATTACAGCATGTAGGTGTCGCCATGCCGGATGTGACAACTGCCGCCTTTCTTTGTCCTGCTTGTAGCTATCACTGCATGTATTGATATACTGCTTCAGGTGTCATCAGCTGCATAATAAAAGAGAACTTTATAGTCTGTGTTGTTCCTTATTTGTCGCCAGTATGGGTATACTTGATATTTCTAGAAGTTATTAAATTAAATAATTGTTGGTATGCTGATGGAAGACAAAGGATTACTTCCCTTTGAAGCCCTTTTCCAAAAAAAAATTGGTTGTATATTTCCTATATATAAGCTTTCAAAGTTATAGAATATATATTCGACGAGGAAGTTTGATTTGCGTTGCACTGGAAATATCACCATTGTTTTAATTTCGGTGTCGATATCCTAAACCAACGAAGTACAAGCATTAATATTGATCGAAATACAGGACCAACGTTTTGTCCTTCTTTTATTTATTTTTTTTAGCATTTTGAAGATGGATCGGTTCTAAACTTGCAACTTGTCGGGAAAATTGACCCAATATACCCCAAAAATGTATTTACATGGGCATGACATGCAGTTATTCAGTGAAGGGAAGTATCGGGCTACGACATGAGGTCACTGTTTTTACCGGTAGATGTAGTTTGATAGCACATTTCAACAAATATTCATCGGCAGTATCTCTCGACTGGCAGACGAAGTTAGCAACCTTGTATTATATGTAGAGGGGACATGATTTTTTTTTTCAAAATGTTTGTTTTAAGTAATTTTGTGAAATGAATGTATGCATTAGATTATAAATATGTCATAAAAGAATAATTTCAAGAAAAACATAATTAAAATCCTGGGGGTCTAGATACTTGGGGGTGGGGTGGGGTGGTGGTGGTTGGTCCTGTCCTCAAGCACCTGTGGTAAAAGGCTGATCATGAGCATCTCACTCACCCGAGTCATAACTCCCCCACACAGGCAACTGATGTTAATAAACTATTTATATTTCTGTTTACAGTAAAATAATTTCATCTACTTTAAAGTCATTATTATCTATATAGCTACAAAAAGAAATCAAATATTTCTTAACGTCAGGTGCCTGTGATCACAAACGACACCATCGTAATTTGCACCCATTCTGGGGTTGCAGTTTGAAGAAACAAATATTCTTAATTCATATAGATTCCTATATTGAACTTTGCTTGCAATATCCTTCTGGGGCCCCTCTAATGGACTGGGTCATTATATAATAAAAGGGTTTTTTTTGTGAATACGTTGTTCTCGAAAGGAATTTTTTTTTTAAGTTCGTCATTTTCCCAGGGTTTTGTTTTTTGTTTTTGTTTTTTTTTTCTTTCCTGGGGGGTTCGAGGGGTTAAAATTATCCCATTCAAAGAGGGCCTGACCCTTTATTAGAACAAACTTGAAGGCTTCAGATTCAAGGGTTTGGTTGAAATTGATGCGGTGGTTCTGAAGTATAAGATGCGGAAAATGTGAGAAGTTGAACAACAGACGCCAAGCAAATCTCACTTGAGTCCTCAGCTAGGTGAGATTAAAAAAATTCACTAAGCGTGAATTCTTTATAATCATTACATATAACCATGTTCTAATGTACTTCACAACTGCATTACCTTTGGCCAATGCCAAGTATAATTATACCAAGGTAACCCCCCCCCCCCCCCCTCTTTCTCACAGTAAGTGAGCATGACACACAATCAATATTTAAACATGTCGTCATCCTCAATGCAGACGAGCTCGCGCCATTGCGGAATCTGCTGATAAAGTGTGCGTTACGCAAAGAAATAAAAATGGAGACCACAGAGGATACCAGTAATGTGAGTAGTGCTACTTCTACCGCCGACAGTATGGAGCAGACGGCGGGAAGGGAACCGGAGACTATCGCAGAGTCTCTCTCCGTCATGTTCAACGATAACGAACTCTCAGACGTCTGCTTCAAATTCCCCAACGAGACAGTGGAAGAAAAGTGTGTATTGAAGGCACACAAGCTGATCCTTGCTATCCGAAGCCCGGTATTCAAAGCCATGTTTTACGGAACATTGCAGGAAACTGGTCAAGATGTCAACATTGAAGATATCTCTTACGAGATTTTCCAGGCTTTACTAAGGTATTTAAATTGTTAGGGTCAACCAAGATTTCTAGGAATTTTCATATACACATGTACATAAATATATTTACAGTAAGTCAAATGTTTGTATATACATCTGTGTATTGATTTCATAATCGATTAATAATCTATATTGCAATTTGATTTTTGGCGATATATGTTGAATGATATTACGAAAGACTGAGTATAGGAGAAATCGATTAGTCAGAAATGCCTCTGAATCACTGAGTTTTTTTTTCCAGATTTATCTACACAGACAGAATAAAACTGGAGGGTGACACTGTCATCCCAACTCTACACGCTGCCCAAAAATACCAGATACCCTCCCTGGTCAACCAATGCCAGTCGTTCCTAGAGGCGGCGGTTGACAGCGACAACGCTTGTGTTATATTCAGTCAAGCTAGTTTGTTCGATCTCAAAGAACTGGAAACCAATGTGCTCAGATTTATCGAGTTTAACACTACAGAGTGCTTGCAGTCCGACGGATTCCTGTCACTGAGCAAGGATAATTTGCGGGAAGTTCTCAAGAACGGGAAATTCTGCACCTCGGAGGAAAATCTTGTGAAAGCAACTCTTCGATGGGCGGAAGAGGAATGCAATAGAAGAGAGTTAGAGATTACTGGCGAAAACATCAGAAAGTCTCTCGGGGAAAATTTGTACTTGTTGCGAGTTCCGTTACTTTCTCTGGATACCTTCTCACACCTGCTTGTTGCCACGCAGGTCTTGGATGACGTCGAGCAGTTAGATTTATACAAGTTTTTTACCTTGGACAAATTTGAGGGAGGAGCCCAAAAATTTCAGAGAGAGGCTAGATTTGAGAATGCCCCAACGGAAGTGAAAGTTCAGATGCTGTATGGGTCTTTGGGCCAAAGAACGGCGGGACTTGTGTGCAAGCAGAAGATTTCGGTTCGTTCAAGGTTTCCTGTTAAGCTGTGTCAAATAAAATTGTTGCCATTCCCAAGCAAGTCCCTCGATGCTAACTTCTATCAGTATCACATGCACAATTCCCATAAACTAGAACAGGGACCAGATATAAAAATCATCGTTTTGGAGCAAGTGGAAGGCGAGGAGAAGACCCAGACTCTATACGAAGGACTGAGAACTTCGACCAACCTAGCGCTTGTGCCTTTGGACTTTGTCTTTACGTCTGAGGGTGACCCTTCCCATAAGGTTCAACTCGTGGTGTGCGTCAGTTCTAAATGCAGAACGTGCGGTGTAGCTACTGCGCCATTCTATCAAACCATCTGTAAAGAAGCTGGTCTCACCAAATTCATTCCCAAGCGAGTGGTAGTGTCCAATGAAGCTGTTGACATGATCCTTCAAGGTCACAACCTGATCGAAACAATGACCTTCATGAAAGTATGACGCGTCTGCGATTTGGTGTCGAGCTGTAAGAGTCAAATTCTGCATATATTTTTTTTGGTGTGATATATATATATATATATATATATATATATATATATATATATATATATATATATATATATAATATCAACCCGGTACACTGTATAATCAATGAAAATAATACCAACAAGCAGGATTTTTTTAACACGAATTCTAAGTTGGGCTATTGTGACTACTGTGCCGTTGTTAATATCTTTTACCGACCAGTACAACATGGTTAGCGCTTTGTTTCAGCCATGTAATCTTTACTTCGTATAATTCAAATTGATGCATTTAACTTATATTTACCGATATATTTTTTTCAACTATTTCACGCTACAGTTGTGATATATTTACGTTGAATTTGTCTTAAACCCGGTTAT